>OZ022264.1:76218970-76258970 GCA_963978885.1 Nemotelus pantherinus | reverse complement strand
TGCGGCCTTTGGGGCAAATTGTATGGAGGATGAGCTAGAACTGAGCCGAATGGTGATTTACCCAAGTAGTGTAAAAACAAAGAGCCGCCTGAAACTTCATGCGACACGCAAGCTAGGGCGCTAACATGGGCAAAGACAACTGATTCCAGTCTGAATAGAGAAAGCACTGCTAAATCGCGAACCGAGACAGAAACTACTGATCAGTGACTGTGGCTGAAATATCTCAAAAGGGCAACGCTAAGCAGGCGAAGTTGATACCCGTTGTTTCACCTGAAAATAGCCGTTCAAATTGCAGCCTTAAGCAAACAAAGACGAAAGATAGCACAAGCGCCTAGGGCAAAGGGTTAAGCAATAATTATAAAGCCCGCCTCAGTAAAAACTTACGTGGAGGGTTCTTGAGCAGATCCTCGGAGGCGTGAGTCTATAGGCACAGTTACGTCATATAAGTAAAACGGCGGACGATATAGTGCTGGTGGCACTGGGAAAATGCGATATCACGAAGCTTGGTATTGCTTCCTAAACAGTGGTTGGGGTCCTCGAGGAGGTTAAGAAATTTGCCTTCAAGGCTAAAATCGAGATTCTTGCCCTCGACAGCCATACAAGCGAGGAAAAAGTGGCGACAGCTATCCAGGAGAGAGAAATCAAGGATTTTAAAACCACGCTGCTTTCTCCAAATTTAAGGGGCTAGAGGAAACTCGTAGTAAAGTTGGATGATGCAAAAGCTATGAAGCTTATTAATAATAGGCGAATAAGAATTTGCTGGTTGTGTGCAAGAGTAAAAGAGCGAAAAAGGAATGCCAAGGACAAAGCAGATCGCAGTAATAACTGTTGAAAATGCGGCCAAAGGGACCATCTATGTTTGGGTTCGGAACCGATGCATCAAAATTTTTAGCTGCTATTTCTCGCCATACGACCTAATCAGAGAATCTCGCAGGAAAAAGAAGCACTAGAAGATACTCCCCCATATCTTCCGGGTGATTTAGTGGTGGCTGGAGAATTCAAAGCGAGAGCTTTATAATGGGGAATACCAACTTAGAGCACACGGTGGAGTTAGTTATTCAGATGGTGACTGGGCTGAATATGATTGTACTAAACAAGGATTCAAGAACCACGTATCGCAGACCGGGATTCGTCGGGTTTATTATTGTTATAGCTCTCGCCTCGGAAGCATTGTCAGCGCTGACGAGTGACTGGGCGATGATGGAGGAGTACTCTGGAAGAGATACATCCCCAAAAACAAACACAAAACCACAAAAAAATAAACATACCAGCCAAACATTTGCTGGTGAAATTGTCTAACGGCGATGGGGAACACGCAGTCGAGTTTTATCGGAAACGCTCTCGTTGTTTATCAGGAAAATATTCCTTTGTCCACTAGGGAAGAGCTTTGCTGTGATGTGGCCAAAACGAAAAACCGAACGGCTCCTGGCCGCAACAATGTTAAAAACGGTGGTGGAGAATCACCCGTCAACGCTGCTACGAATATATAATGCTTGTTTGTTAACGGGTGTATTTCCATCATACTGGAAGGCGGCGAGACTCGCACTGATCCCAATGGAGAAAAGCGTCTCTAAACTCGGAGCCAGACATGCCCGGAGATATTTGTGAAATATTTCCAACACATTCGTGTGCAGTCTCAGTCCGTCCTAGCCACACCAAATATGGAAAGCTCATTCATGATTAGCATCGAACTGGGGTGATATCAGAGCTGCCGCTTTTGAAGCTACATACCTCGTCGAAATCAATAAGTAAAATGCGTCAATGCGATCATCTATGCAGCTACATTCCATTTTTACATAGGTATCACAGGCATGCCTAGCTATTATACTATTCTCCGCCCCTTACAAATTACGTTTTCACAAAAAAATTCATGCCTCATAAAATGTGCATTCATAACGGTAGCACAGTGCCAACCTGACGTCACACCCTTTTATGTCCGAGTGTCAACAGCTGATCGGTCTACTGTGGATGGACATATGCACAGAGAACATTCCGATGTGTCGGAAATGTGCCCGGGATTGTATCCGAGACTTTTCGCCCGGCTATCGGAAAGTCTCGGGCATCAAAGGCCAGAAAATCTATGTCGTGTAGCACTGCCGCATTCCATGCAAGTTTCGTGAAAAATATAATTTTTTCTTAAAAGTTACATTTTGTGGGACCGTGCATGGTAATTATAGCTATTCAGGGCTGTGATAACTATGCTAAAAATGGTATGTAGTTTGTATGATGATCGGACTGGCGCGGCAGCTCTGATGTTGCTTCCAAATCCAGGCTAATTATGAATGAACTTTCTGTGTGCAGACGAGGCGAACTGAGACTGCGCGCGAACGTGTCGGAAATATTTCATAAATATTTCTGACGTGTTTCGGAAATATTTCTTAAATGTTTCCGGACATGTAAGCATCCGGCTTAACACATTATCAACTTACAGACCATTCTGTATGGTTGATATAGCGACCACTCAGTCTGCTTGAAGGTCTTCTGGAGCCACGAAAAAATGGGCAATTGATATACGAGACGAACCAGGGAACTGTCCAAAAATATAATAATGTCGAAATAATACAAGGGTCCATTCTCGGGCCAGACCTGTGGAATGCTGCTTTTCACGATCTCCTGCATCTTGAGATACCGAAAGATATAATCTTGGTAGGTTTTGCTAATGATGTAGCAGCAAAAACTGATATGTCATGTTGACGAAAAGAAGAGTATTGTCATGACGGTTGGTTCCGAAGTACTTGAGACCAGAAAGTCAGCTAAGTATTTCAGAGGGGCTCTTGACTCGAAACTGACTTGGGAAATGCATATAATAGAGCAAAAGGCACTGTAATCTGTTTATATGATCTCGGTAAGCAGACTGATGGCCAACGCCCGCGGTTTTAGTGCGCGTAAACATAGCTAAAAACGAAGATATGGGTCACCGCCTTAAAATTTGAAAAGTATCGATCAGAGTAGCGCTATGAATCACAAGCAGCTACCGTGCGGTGTCGAGAAACACCGTGTTGATCATAGCAGAGAGAATCACAGTGGACTTGCTGGCAAACGAGCATAGGGAGATCTTGGATAGTTGGTTTAGAACCTTGGTTTAGTCGTGACCGCAGTGAAATAAATTTCTCCCTGAATCAATCTATTGGGTTAATCACAATACAGCGATTTGCCGCAGTACGTTGCGGCAAACCGCAGTCAAAAAATTAGAATGCACTGTTTTGTATGGTAATACCCACAATGCCTGCGGCCGAATTTGCAGCAGCGACAGAATTTGCCAAATTCTCTAATTTTGCCGCACCGCTAGCGGTGATACCAACCGTAGGTTGGCATCATCACTAGGTTCAATTAAGTCTACTTGAATTAGGTTGAATGGTCTGGTGGAATAGACAAGCGATGGCTGATATGTATTGTGATAAGCCAACCTAAGCCTCGTACAACAGGATTTAGCAATACAAAAGAAAAAAAATGAATTTGGTTGGTGCCTTGGTTGCATTGACAGCGTCATTGCCGCTGCATTGTGGTTCACCAAATTCAACTGCGGCATTCACGCGCCCCCCTGCGGCGCCGCTGCGACAATGCCGCTGTTTTGTGTTTACAGCATATATCAGATCACGGCTACTTTAGGAAATAGTCTCACGAATTGAGAAAGTCAGAACAAAGTACTACAAATACTGCACTAAGGAAACTGATGATGCATTGCACTATATCGTCAAGTGCCTCCACTTTAGGAGAGAAGGAAAAACGCTCTTATCTGCCATCGACCCTACAATGTTGTAATTTAAAGACACTTGGGTACATTTTTCGGCATATGTAGAGACGGTTTGGCGTCTGAAAAATGAAGAAGGCATTATAAACTTTTCCTGATAGAACGAAACTAGTCGTTGGAGTACCGGCTAGATGTTAGCACGGCCGAGTCGAAGTAATACAAAAGCGGCACCAGATCGGATTCCTGTGGTCAACGACTGATGTTTTTTAGTGATTAAGAATCGCACATAATATTGCATTATTCGCTGGAAGCCTTAAGAAAGTTTTTTGGCATCTGTTAAAAAAATATGTAAAATAAATCACAGCAACTTTTCGAGCCTTACGAATTGTGTGCACTTCCGAATTGTATCAAAACAGGTTCGGCACTAGCTTGTTCGTATTAAATACAACCACTTCGAAGTTGATACGATTCAGTAATGGTGCACAAAAATGAATATTTATTTAAGAATACACTTGCAAGCATCAAGAAAAGGAGCAATAATATGAATATTTATTTAGATTTGTTTGTAAAAATTGTATTGGATAAGATAGGTTCGGTTGTATATTGTATTTTTAAAAATATATATCTCAAATAAAATTATAATATAATGAAAGTATTATATCATAATATAGTTTAAATTAAGCATTAAGTAATTCTATTAACATATTAACCAGACGAAGCATTATTTATTCCAATATAAGAATATTAAAATAAAGCCCATATTAATTAAATCAGAATGAACAGATTTTTAACGTAATTCTTAAAGTTTGCGACAGCGAAAAAACAACAAAACCAAAACATTCAACTAAAAAAGTGATTGGCATGACTTAGAAATTAAGGGGTAATCGGGATGAAACGACTAAACTCTTCGGACGTTAACGCAAATTGTGTGCAAGAAAACGAAATATAATATCTGCACTTGTTAAGAATCCAGGAAAGGTTATGAAATTCACACATTTATACTACTGATGCAATGATGATATTGATACCATGGTATCCTCGATACCACCGGTGAATTACGCTGCTACCAAACGTGGTTTGGAATAAGGTTCAAATACTTTGTGAATTCCGTCAAAATCGAATGACTGAATCAGAATTTATAGGGCTAAAAGCAGCCATTTTTCTTAGATGGCATCACTGGCACAGAATTGCTTGCATTTCAAAATCACTTCTATCAGACCTGGTTCTACTTAATATCAATACATTCTGTAAATTTCAACTGTATCTGATTATCGGATTGTGAGTTCCAGTGAACAGAAGTTTTTGATGCTAAAAATATAGGTAAATTGGGGAAGGGTTACCGTTCTTGCCCGTTCTGAAATTTCAAATGTTTTACTTTGGCTATGTAGACAAAGCATAGGATTTATATATGAGTGGCTTTTTTCCAAAAAACGACCATTTTTCAGGAGAGTCGATGATTTGAAGGTTTTCACTTTCAGCTTCTGCCCTAGCTACAGGGTTGCCAACATGCTCATTGAAAGCAACACAAATTTACAACCTAATAATACCAATATGTCCTGAAAGTTTCATTATGATTTGATAGCTGGCAAAAGTTATCGCAATTTAAAAATTTTCAAATTTTCCCGATCTCTTTTTAAGCACCTAGCGCACGTATCGGGTTAAAAAATTCCAAAGTATTATCCGATTCACATTTAAAACACGTTCAAAATTCATTTCGCTAACTTAATTTTTGCAAAAACTATTTGTGGACGGAATTACCTAATAATTGAAGACAAGAAAAGAATATTTCCATGCATTTATTTATTTAGAAGAGTGCCCTAGTTTTTCACGTAATTTTACAATATTGTAGTCATTTTACTTTGAAATCGAATCTGTAATCTGGTTCGGCCATGTACGATTCAGGTTAAATAAGCAAAGCATAGACTGGCGAATTGGATTGTTTGTAATTGAGTTAGTTACAACGGGAAGAATAGAAAAGGAATATTAGCAATCGAAAAACGGGCTGCATATATAAAATTTGTCTAATTTCCGTATGCAAATACCGTAGCTTAGCATATTATGAACATCCGCATTTGCCACATTTATAAGCTAAGCTCAATTACAATAGTTTTGATACACATCGAACCCACATACTAAATGACGTTGAATTTGATGTGGCACTGAAAAATAATTAAATCTCCGATCAAATGTTATCATCCATATACCGAGAAAATTAGCCTCCGCTTCGAAATTACTCATTCAGCTTCTTACCATCATCCGCAAAACTAAGCAGCGATGACTTCGATTTTGCATCATCTTGTTTGTTTTTCTTATCTTTTTTCTTGTCCCGATCCTTTTTCTCAGTTTTCGTGTCTCGCATCACTACATCGTCCTGTCTATCGTCCATTGAAACACTTTGATCCGACCCGCTTTCATCTTCGTTTGCAGTAAAGACACGACGCTGTATTGTCTTTTTTGGTTTTCTAAATAATGACATTTTTTTCTTATTCAGCTTTGATGATATTTTGTCCTACTACTGATAACTCTAGTTAGAGGTTTATTGTGTTAGAATACTGTAAAATTAATGAAACACGACGCGGAAAATCAATCTGTCACACCAGGTTTTCTTTTGATTGCTGTCAACGCTGTCAAAAACTAGGGAATGTGGGAAGTGACAGTCGTATTTGATGTTAAGAGTGGTTTCCAATTCAATCAAACAGAGTCAAAGCTACTCCATATACAATGTGATTTAAAAGTAGATTCAGATTGGTAAATTGAGTAGGCAAGCATAACGGATTGATATAGATTAGTCAATCCGATCAGGAGTTTTTTTTCGGATCGGGCTGAGATTGGTAATTAAAAACACGGATCGAGAGATGGAATAAATCGAAGCCAATTCAACTGCTGTTCATGGATATGATTTTTCTATGCGGCATATTTCAACATTGTATAACCGCCAGAATTTTTGAATACTATGCTATTCGGAACTCGGAACTGAGAACGTCTGCATTTTCAGGATTTTTCGGCAAAACGCGACTACGTTCACCCCATAGCCGTTAGATGTGTGGCTAGTATGTTTGTGTTTTTGTATTTCCTTTTGGCTATATTTTTTGTATCGTTTTGTGCTCTCGTGTATTTTTTTGTGGTTTTCTTTAGTTTTTCACCTTTGCTACTACCTATTCATCACCTGGCGGGAAAAATTCTCGGCAGGGGAGCATTGAACCGAGTTTTACCAAATCCTCGATAAAACTCGACTACACCCCAGCCGGGAAATTTTCCCACGAGAGGGCAGATAGGTGGTAATAGGGGGAAAATTGAATCATATCGTATATTTCTGAAGTTTTATCAGATATTCCCCATGATGCAGATGATTTGAAAATGTCTCTCACACTTAGATCGAAATCACTCAATTTTCCGTCGATCTGAAGTGTTATCTCTTGAGTTGTGGTGCAAACAAAATAAACTTGATATTAACATAAGTAAATGCCAATTCATTAGAGATTCCCGCAAAACCACGAATTTAAATTTTGATTACCACCTAAATAATTTTTTACTAAATAGAGCCTGGTTGAGGCTATTAGATATCACTTTACACACCTAATCATGTTAGGCTTTTTTTCAAAACGCGATTTCTTTGCGAAATATGGTTGAGCATTCAAACACTAAAGATATACATAGGTAAATCAAACGCAAAATCAATAGTATCATTAAAGTTTCGTAGCATAAGCATTTTTGATAGTTTTTCTAGTCTATCTTCGCGGAGGATGGGCATATGCTTTTGTTTTACTTTTGATGTTATTAGGCGCTTGATCAATTATGTGTTCCTTTCCAATATGATAACCTTGAAATAACAGTAAGACGGACGAGGCACACACGTTTACTTATTGGACACCGACCCCATGAGCCTATTGACCGATGGTGCAAAATATTCAACAGCCTCGGAAAATACTATTCCCCAAACATTTTCAGACCTGGGTTTAAGGCAGCTCTGACCAAGGTGGTCACGTCGTAAACGCCCTAATCCAATTGCCTCCCAGAAATTATTAAGTTGCTCAAATTTTTGCTGTGCATTTTAATCATGTACAATATTTTTGGTTAAAATTTTATACAGCTCACTCTCGACAATTCTTTATTCTAATTAAAAACATTTCTAACACTTCATGTTTTTCTTTTGTCCTAAGCCTACTGGATTAAAAAAATTTAATGCATGTATATCATGAATCAAGGAAACAAGATTACGACAATGGGCGGTCGCTGTTCGGCGCTGCATCTTATTTCGTCACGTACCGGAGACCGGCGAATTATGGAAAAATAGTCGAGTGTATGAATTGTATTGCTTTTTTTCTTTTCATTGTATAAATAGTAGACATACAGCGCTGCTTAAATGATTATTTGTCATAAATGATCATTTAAGTGCTGTCTATCATATGGTAGTTCTAACTAAACATCGTTAAAAGACAAAATTAAAATTCATTTAAAAATCGCTTAATGACACTTTAACTTTAGTCGTTTATCCTTGAATGAGCTCACAATCAAACTATGCCAACTTATAATAATTTCATTGTAAAAAGTCATATATTTAAATAATTTAAGCGTCGATCTTGCGTCTTTTGTACTCTAACTTAATTAATTAGAGCATAAAAGAGGCAACACACACTTCAAGTACTTTCAATTTCTCCATTTCAAATCAGCAATTTAATTGCCCGTCTGCCTAGGCTTGTAACATTGTAACATCCAATAAACTCATTAACATTCTCATTAACAGATAGATTTGGACACAACCAAAAACAGTACTCTTCATTCACCTAAAAACCGACTAATTTTGGATGTTTTGTAGGCGTGTTTGCATCCTATTTCGTCACGAATAGGTGTGGTCATGCTCATGTCGTAACCTTTAGTACTTGATCCATGCATGTATATAATGTTGTGGAGACTAGTGGTTTGGATGTGTAATTGTGTAAATGTATTCATATACTTAAATTACTAAGAATTGTTTTTTTTTATTTTTGTATGTTTTGTTTGGTTGAAATAAATCAATTTATGTATATTTATAGCATTTTCAGCTTAAATGAAACCTTTTTCAAATGAAATGAAACCTTTTTCAACCGAAATGAAACTTTATCCAATTGAAATGAAACCTTTTGCAATTGAAATGAAACCTTTTCCAATGGAAATGAAACTTTTTGCAATTGAAATGAAACTTTTTCCAATTGAAATGAAACTTCTTTTATTTGATATGAACCCTTTTTCAAATTAAATGAAACTTTAATAAAAAAAAACAATTTTTAGAAAAATTTGTTTCGAAGTCAATATTCCAGTATGCTTAGTTCATGCCAGGTAGTTTTTATCACAAAATGTTTAACTGCGTTAATAACATGTCGTTAGATGAGCTGCGACCGCAACTAGTCGCGTGAAGTGCATTTAGTTGTTAACCTAGTAAATGGTAAACGTGAAGTGCATAAAGTTATTAATTCTAATAATTCGATATAAGTTATTCCAATTGTGATGTGTATTAAGTTCTTAGTCGTCTTTAAAATAAAAATGAGCAGTGCAGAAGATTTTAGTTCAGGGAGCTCTGATTGTTGGCATCCTGGTCAGGAGTTGGAATCCTCTAGTGGAGTGACTTCTCGAAATATTGAAAATCGCGGAGAAAGCAGAGGTAGTGCTATCATCAATGGCGGACGGAGACGAATAGGGCGCTACCAAAAAATAACCGAAGATATGAAATTGCTGCTTATCAAACTGCACCAAGAAGGGAAAACGGTTTCCGAAGCAGCGCGAACAACATCAATGAATGTTAACTCTGCGAAAACAATTTTATCACGTTATAAGAAACATTCGGAAGTTTTAATCCAATGTAAGCGTGGAGGAAACAGAATTAAGAAATTAACACCAGATATTTTGGGAAACATTGAGTGCTATGTTGAAAATGATCCCACAATTTCCCTTAAAAACATTAAAAAAGAAATTTATGAAGAAAAAGGCATAGCTGTGTCGATGAGCACTATTTTTAATGCTCTGCGGGAGCTGAAAATTACGCTGAAGCTTACTTCGGTTGGAGTTGACCGTATGAATTGCCAGCGAACTTTGCAATTGAGGCAAACTTACGCCAGAGAATTTTCGCAGTGGGCGCCACAACAAAGAGGAAAATTAATTTTTTTAGATGAATGCGGCTTTAATTTGCACCTTCGGAGATCCCAAGGCCGTTCGAAAGTCGGTACACGAGCCCACATTGTTGTACCTACTGTAAGGGGACGTAATGTTACGTTTATTGCAGCCATGAATAACGGTGGTGTTGTTTATTCGAAAATAATATCAAACGCAACCGTAAGTGCTGATAGATTTAAACTATTCTTACGAGAGCTTTTAGATAAAATTGATTCCATGCCAAACATGGATAATTCAGTTCTGATTTTGGATAATGCTCGAATCCACAAAACGCGAGAAGTTCAGGAGCTGGTTGCAGGTAGCGGATGTGCATTAAAATTTTTACCTCCTCACTCACCGATGCTGAGCCCAATCGAAAAAGCATTTTGAAAATAAAATTGCACGCTCGTTCCGTATTGAGCGACATAAGTACAGACCATAGCATTAGCAATGTTATTGAAGAAAGCGTGCTTCAAGTCACTTCAGAAGATTGCTCTAACTATGTCCTAGATATGGTTTTGCAAATACCAAAAGCTGCAGAAGGCCAACCATTACATTAAATTGTATTTTGTAATTACAATTTATATCTCTAAAATATCATATTCTATATTATTTTGGTTTTTTTTGACACGTTTTTATTATTCTTCATACACTTAAATCAAATATAAATTACCTTGAAACTATTTTTTATCGAAGTTTGATTCATTTGGAGAAAGGTTTCATTTCATTTGAAAAAGGTTTCATTTCAAATGAAAGTAGTTTCATTTCAATTGGAAAAGGTTCCATTTCAATTGCAAAAGGTTTCATTTAAATTGAAAAAGGTTTCATTTAAACTGAAAATGCTATATAAACACCGCCGACATACATTCAAAATTTTTATTAAAATACCAAAATAATCTACATATCAAGTATATATCAGTATGTATAATCAAAAGTAATACAACTTATCACAAACTTAAAAAGGGGGTAAAACTGATCATTCATAGTGAATTCCTTATTCGCCTAAGCATGCAGAAACTGAAACCTAAAAATCAGTTTCGTTGAATTCCGTCATCTGAAGACCAGAGCCAACAGTAAATGCAACTACAGTAGCATGATCTAGTTTTCCAGGCAGTGATGAAAATAATGTGCTTTCAACAATTCTTTTTCGTGCGGAACGGTGCTGCACTCTAGTCAATTCTACTTCGCGACGTATACCTGTCGTTGGATCAGTAACAATCTTGTAAAACAATTCACGCTGCTCGAGCATTTTACGCCTTGCTGATGTTATCATTTTCACAAAATCAACTAACAGTTGACATAGTTTCCGAGCTGATGAGCATGGCCGAAGCGTTCCATTTATCCCATAGCTGAGCAAATCCTCTAAGCGGAGCAAAGTAAGTGCGTGCCTTTGAAATGCGGTAACAATCGGCAGACCAGCTGCCGATCGTGGGAACTTAACGATAGTCTTATGAGAGGATCGGGGTTCTATTACTGTATGAGATCTTAAGTATTTTGGGCGAACGGTAGACACTGAAGCGGTTTCCTTTTCATTAACCGACCTCTGTGTTTGCAGACTCGATCCCGACTTTTTGGCTCGAGGTGGTCGTTGGGGAATTGGATTGGTTGATGAGTTGCTGCTGTTATTGTGGTTCACAGACTGGTAAGCTGAATACCGCTTTTCATCTTTCATCGTTGCCCGAGCAGGTATAGCCGATGTGCTCTTGTTTTGTCTCTTAGGAGCTAATTGCGATTCAGCGAGCCTTTTATCAGCAGAGTAAGCTTCTGCGAATTTACCCACGACTGGATCAAAATTGTCGCTTATCCCATCTGAGGTTAGAAATACAATGTCCCCCGTTTCTACGAAAGTCATGGATAGCGTCAAATTGCTTAGTTCTGGTTTATTTCCGTCAACAGGGCCAATAGCACCGAGAGCATCCCTCATATCGCGCATCGAAGACAGATCATGCGAGCCTAAAAACATATGTTTAAATATTAATCATTTTTACTATCATGTTCAAAAAATACCTTGTGTGAATTCTCTTACGCCATGTTTCTTTGAGTACACATACCCCAATGAATCTCCAACATTACAGCAGCATACAACATATTTCCCAACATTTTCTTCTGCCAACGGTAAAACCACTGCCACTGTTAATGTACTCAGTGCGCCACCAGTCTCCAATATACATGCGTGACCTTCCCAAAGACTCCGCAACAGACTCACAAACACATCACGAGTAGAAGTTGCTGCCGTGCCTTGTGCTGTTCCGAATATTGCAGTGTTCAAATATTCCAGAGAGCCTTGAATGGCTGAGCGAGCTGCCAGTCGAGCACCCTCGCCCCAGTTCACGCCATCGGCCAAAGCCATGGCACACGAATTTCCTCGGACCACCAATCCATAGCAATCAGCAATTGGATTGCCCATTTGCTCTTTTGTGAGAAAATTATTTTCGTATAACGACACCGAAACGCCACATGCATGCTCCGATTCGATTTTCCAGTTTTCCACCCCAGCGATTGGTTCTACCACGCAAGGCGTCATCGCCACACTAGCTTCAGTCCCACTATTATTTTGGTTTAAGCCCATACCGGTCAGATGTTCTTGCATTTGAGTCGCATTTTGCAACGTGCCATCTAATCCAAAGTTGTCATTCACCTGAATCGTTTCCAACAATTCCGATGATCCATCATCCATTCCAGGCTCTGATGTCTTTGATTTATCCGGTTCACTTGTAGGAGATGGTTTATTGCTCACAAGACTCACTATAACGTTAACTGTTGTCTGCTTATCATTCTTTTCTGATTTTTCTACAGAATTATCTCCCGGCCTAGAATTTTTCCTCTGTCGCGACGACGATGTTTTATTGGCATTTTGGTCAGATTTATACCTTGTGCTGCTGAGCTTGCCTTTTGGTTGTGTAGTTGTGCTTGTTCGCACTTCCGGCTCCTGCTCATTGTTCGTATCAATGAAATCAATATCTGAGCCGGCGCTTAAGTGAAGCTTTGAGCGACGTACGGAGGTCAAACCATCATCGGGACCCGTTGATGCAGCTGTAACCGTATGCATACCTGAGGGATATGAAGAAATTTCCATGTCTGGTAGTTCGTTAGGTTCTTTGCCATGCTGAATATCTGGACCGGGCGTGAAGGTGCTGTCCATTCGCCTGATTAAAAAAAGAAATTTGTTGGTATTAGTATGATAATAGAGTCTTGCTAGTTGAGCTGGTTTGTACTTGTTTAATGCATAAAATAACAATAAAGTCTACCTTCTTTTCTACATGAGGAAATAATGTGCAGAAGACAATAGTTGAACTTTCAAATACAATATGAAGTAACATTTTGATTCAACGAAAAGCATATTCGAAACTTAATCGCTCACGAGCTTGTGACTAAAAAAGTTTGTATTCTTTTTTCTGTACCTTTGACATTTTAATACATAAAGAAATATTATTGATTACAATGATCAGCAGAATAAAGTTAAAATAAAGCAATTCCTCGACAACTCATGGCGGGTCTATGGCAGAGAACTTCATTCACAAATTTACAATCAATGTGAATACGAGAATGGAGTGGTTAGTCCCACAACTCACTTTACCTTTGACTTAACTCATGTACCTATCCATAGCTAGGTGTGCGGTCCTACATCCGGACCTGGAAGCGAATCAGAGACTCTCCACAGAAGAAACCCGTGCTCTGCCTACTACACTACAGAAGCATCTAGAATAAACTTAAAATTCGAGACAAATTACAGATCTGCCATACGCTTATTATTTAATGCGCTCTGAGCTCCTTGTGTGGAACCTCTAGATTCGTTTACTCCAATATATATATATATATATATATATATATATATATATATATATATATATATATATATATATATATATATATATATATATATATATATATATATATGTATATGTATATATATATACATATATACATCTTTATGTTAATTCAATGGGGGAAAAAATTCTCACGGACCCGAAAAAGTTCTTTGATTTCGTCAATTTAAAACGTAAAACCACTGGCTATCCTTGTTCTATGTTTCGTGGTAACACGGTTTCGTCTTGTCCACAAGTCATTTGTAGCTTATTCGCCGACCATTTTCAAAACACTTACTGTTCTCCGAAGATCCCTACTTTCACTACTAGACACGCTGCCAGATCTCTTATCGAAGGGTTTGTCCTTACACGGCAGGCTATTACTGATGCTATTCTGCAACTAAAGATTGGCAAAGGACCTGGCCCGGATCTAGTATCTCCTTTCTTCGTGTTCCAATGTGCAGACCAATTAATCACCCCTTTGCACTTGGTTTTCAATAAATCCCTGTCTCTTGGTGTCTTCCCGTCTTTCTGGAAATCCTCATACCTCACACCTATTTTCAAAAGTGGTGATAAACGTTCAGTCGATAACTATCGAGGAATTGCGATCTTATCTGTAAAGGCGGCTTTAGATATGCGGTGTTTGTCAAATACCGAGCACCAAGTTTGGCAAACTTCGCATGTGTGGTTGGGTTGCTCGCCTAGTGCTTGCCCTAGGCCAAGCACAAACATTCGGGTGCTCGCTATTCCCGTAGTTTGCGGAACTTTTAGCCAAATCAAAGTAGACGAGCAATGTGTTTGGGTATATTCGGATCCCCGCTTTAGACATTCGGTATTTGTTGCATTTATTGATAAATACTGAAAAGTGTCAAACTGTGTGGCGCGAGTAAAAATTTTCAAATGAAAATGGCGGGAGTGAACAACGACGAGCAGCTCGTACATGTTCCAGTTTTGGCAAACATTCGGCAATGCCCGAATGTCTAATTCAATGTGCTTGTCATTTCGCAATCACCAAGCCAAATGACTTGACTAGGTGTTCGGTATTTGGCGAATAGGAGGTGTTTGACAAACACCGCATATCTAAAGCCGCCTTTATCCCCAAACTCTTCGAGAAGCTAGTTTGTGATAATCTTACTCGCATTATCGACCCCCTTCTTAATGAGGAACAACATGGATTTCGTAGGGGTAGATCGACTTCCACCAACCTCATGATACTAGTTTCTACAGTGCTCTGTGAAATGGAAAAAGGGAACCAAATTGACGCGGTCTATACGGACTTTAGTAAGGCTTTCGACCGAGTTGATCATCAAACTCTGGTTCAAAAACTACGCAACTTTGGTATTTCCGGTTCTCTTCTTAACTGGCCCCAGTCTTACCTCTGCGATCGAACCCAATTCGTAAAATTTCAAGGCCACTTATCCAAAAAAGTTTTGGCATCTTCTGGAGTACCACAAGGCAGTCATTTAGGCCCCCTGCTTTTTAACATCTTCATTTCTGATGTGTCTGAGATACTGCTTGGTATACCGCATCTCTTCTATGCAGACGACTTAAAAATCTATCACATCATAAACTCGCAGTCTGATGCAACCTTTCTACAATCCAAGCTTCAATCCCTCGAACAGTGGTGCGATGTGAATAATCTCAATCTTAACATCAATAAGTGCCATGTGATAAGTTTTTCTCGTAGGCATGCAACCACGATGTATTCCTACTTCCTTAACGACTTCAAATTGAATAGGGTCGATCATATTATAGACCTTGGCGTAGTATTGGATAACAAGATGCGCTTCAATTTGCACTATGACAAAATCCTAGCCAGGGCTAATAAACAGCTTGGATTCATAAAGAGACGCGCTAAAGAGTTTAAAAATATATGGGTTACCAAATCATTATATACCACCCTAGTGCGTCCTTTATTAGAATATGCTTGCATTATATGGAACCCTGCTTTCGAGCTACATAGCCATAGAGTTGAGTCTGTTCAGAAACAATTTGTACTTTTCGCTTTGAGAAATCTCTATGACCCACGAGATTTTCAACATCTGCCATCTTACAAATTCAGACTGAGTCTTCTAAATTTAATGTCTCTTTCTTCTAGAAGAACTCTGCTCAGCGCTTGCCTTACATTTGATATTATTAGTGGTGCGGTAATCATTGAAGATCTCTCTAGCAAAATCACTTTCAATAACCGACCAAGACGCACCAGATATGCAAATCTGCTCAATGAATTCAGTCATCACACTACCTATGCATATAATGAGCCCATTAATAGGTGCTGTAGGATATTCAATTCTATAAGCAGCCACTACTCTTCGGGGATTACTAAATCAAACTTCAAAAATAACTTGTCCAAAGCCCTTTCCACATCCGAACCCGCTTAACTTCCATTGTTACTAGCCTAAATTTAATTAAAATAATGTAGAATAGCTGCTACAAAATGTGTGATGTATTGTATCTTTTTTACGGACAATTTGTATTATATATTTATGATTGATTGTATTTAAGATTTATACTATGTTTTCTTGTTGTTATGTTGCCTTGTTTGGTAAAAAAATAAATAAATATATACATATATATATATACATATATATATATATATATATATATATATATATATATATATATATATATATATATATATATATATACATATATATACATATATATATATATACATATATATATATATATATATATATATATATATATATATATATATATATATATATATATATATATATATATATATACATGGATCAAGTACTAAAGGTTACGACATTAGCGTGGCCACACCTACTTATGACGAAATAAGATGCAAACACGCCTAGAAATCATCCGGAATTAACTGGTTTTTAGGTGAATGAAGAGTACTGTTTTCGGTTGTGTCCAAATGTTTCTGTTAATGAGTTTATTGGATGTTGCAAATCTAGGCAGACGGGCACTTAAATTGCTGATTTAAAATGGAGCAATTGAAACTGCTTGAAGTGTATGTTGCCTCTTTCATGCTGTAATTCATTAAATTAGAGCATTAAATATATTAGAGCATTAAATTATATTGCGATGTTGCAGCAAAAAAACTATTTTTTAGGAGTCGAATGTATTTCAGAATTCGTAAATTAAACAATGAAACACAGGAATATCATAAGTCCAAAAAACGAAAATTAAAAAAAATTTTAAACTGAAACATTTTTTATATTTTATTAATCAGTTATGACTTTTTTAATTGTAATATAAACAAAATTTTAATAAATATTGCTTGACAATAATTCTGCGGATTATATTAATATGCACCTGTAATTATAAATTAATACTTCAGTTCCTATCTGTGACTAAGTTTGTCTTACATCTAAATTATACCGTAACTATTCATTTTGTTAAGAATTTAAAGTAAAACAATAAAAAAATATTCTCTAACTTTGTCTTTTACATATCTTATACAATGAAAAGAAAAATTCAATAAAATTCAGACACTCGACTATTTTTCTCTGATTCGCCGGTCTCCACTTCGTGACGAAATAAGATGCAGCGCCGAACAGCGAAAACCTATTGTCGTAATCTTATTTCCTTGATTCATGTATATACATATATATATATATATATATATATATATATATATATATATATATATATATATATACATATATATATATATATATATATATATATATATATATATATATATATATATATATATATATACATATATATATATATATATATATATATATATATATATATATATATATATATATATATATATATATATATATATATATATCTATATATACAAAACACGCCAACAGTTGCGATGGCCAAAATTATTGAATTAAAGTTCCAATTATTACAACATCCACCGCGTAAACCAGATTTGGCTCCAGTGACATTTTTTATTTCCTAATTTAAAGAAATGGTTTGGTGGACAAAGTTTACGTCTAAAAAGGAGGTTATCGCCCAAACAAATGTCTATTTTGAAGGGAAAATTGGGGACAAACGATTAGGAAAATGTATAAAGCTAAAGGGAGATTTTGTTTAATAATCAAAAAACAATCCATCCAAACAAATGCTTCTTCTACTTTTTTCTAAGGACTTATTGAATGACGGGGATATTATCTAAATAATTCATCATAAATCAATCATCATTATCTAAAGAAACAAGCTCGCTATTATAGACATCTTCAGTCAGGCAGCTTTCCGTTTAGTAATCAATGTCATCAGCTGCTAGGGTAGAGATGAAACTAATCCCATTTATTTTGGTATTAAAATAAATTGCACGATTACTTCTTTCATTAGTCTCGAACTGTATTGCTCGACTTACGCCTCTGTCCGACATGTCGATATAGCCTAATATGCATTACCGAACCAGACAACCTCTTGCACGTGGCCGAGTCATAAAAACATATAAAAGCATAAACATAAAAAAACGTCAAAAATATCAGGAGACGAGCTGTTGTCATATATCCTGTTCGCAGAGCCGGTTGAGCTCCGTGTCGTTGTTGCCGCTACTTATAAGCACGAAATTGATAGCCCTATATTTATAAGAACAACAGAGTAGCAAGAATACTACGTTTCGAGATTTTTATGGCAGGGATCAGGTAACTTTCCGGGCGTGGTTTTTCCTGTTCATAGTAATATTCAGACCGCGGTTGTTCTGAGAGTAAACTTTCAGTCCACTTTTTATTTTAGACAACTCTTTGATATTTGGCGAAGATTTTTACGGGTTTTCAAAGTTAATTCTTCAAACAGAACGCCTGGAAGCCAGAAGTCTCTGTGAAGTAGGTTATCAGTGCCTGCAGTTGTTGCTATTTTGAAAGATGTAATTTTTTTATTCTGCAGGTTATCAGGTGTTAACTTTTGCATAAAAAATGGAAACGCAGGGTAGCTAAGTTTGAGTTTTAAATACCAGTTCTTTAGAGGAAGCAACAAACTACTGACGAAAAAGCAAGAGGAGGCTGGTGAGTTGAATGAGTCTACTTGGTATTCCTAGTACGAGTACAAAAAAATACCTATTCCAAATACCTGTTCCAAAAATACTAGCTAGTATTTTTTGAAGTATGTACATATATACATACAAGTACATGCGATTTGCAGTGATGTAATGAAACGGTATGATATGCCCTCCTCCACCCACCAGACACAAAGTTCCCCGGCTAGAATGGTGATGATGCAGATGACCGTGAAAGGATACCGAGCCATTAGTCCGTGCAGCTTGTCCGTAACTTTCCAATGGTCGGTCACTTATTTGGCAAGTCTTTCTCCAATCTAGAAGCCATCTAAGGGAAAACAATCAAATTCAATCAATTTAATTTGATTTTCATTTTAATATATCCACAAAAAACCTCCTGTATTCGTTCAAATTACCAATGTCGAAAAATTTACTAAGATAGGACCAACTAATCCTATTGCCATCTATATGACTTTTCATCGATCGATCTCTGATACCAAACTTTTCCTGGCTAATCTAAAACAGTTGGTTTTCCACTTCGCCTCACTGAAGCATGAAGTTTGTCAAAAAGTTTATTAAGAAATGATAAAAAAAATGTTACGTCTATTAAACATGCACCCACTAGAGAGCCAACCTCTTCGGTAAGGCTGGACATGAGTCACGAGGAGGGCTTCAGCACAGCCGGAGAAGCCAACTGGCGAATCAAAAAGGATCTCAACATTTTAAGTGCTACTTTCAGTTTTTCCGGCGGATTTCATTTGCCGTATCTTAGAAACTAGGCCGCTTTTTCCCAGATTTGTATGGAAATTTCGCCCGAAACAACTCAGAAAGATCCCCGAATTCATGCTAGACTAAAAAAAAAATTTGGGAATAAGTGGACGTTTTTGCCCAATTTCCCCTATCACAATTTTTTTCGCCCTTAAAATATCACTAATATACTCCCCGACCACTTTCAATCATCAAAAGCGCCGTAAAGGTAGTTTTTGCCAAACTATGGCCAAAAACCCCTTACTACCCTACAAAACCCAAATTGTTGTATCACAGCAATAGGTATTTGCCCGTTATGTCCCAAACCACTCCAACCCGAAATTGGCCGATTTTTTTTTTTATGATAATGCCAAAGCTCAGGAGATTGCCCTTTGAAGCGAATGCTTAGCTATGGCGGTAGGGAGACACATATGGGAGAAGCCGATATCAATTATTCCGTTATTCTTTTAAGTGCCACATTTATTTCTTATTTTCTAAAGCGCTAATGTTATGCCTAGTCGCTATTAAAACTTTAATGTGACACTTAATTAATGGAGCGCTGGTATTATGCCCAGTCGCCGACTGTTAAGACAACACAAGACGAACAAATACATCCATGGGCACGGCGGGATTTGATCGCTGCTTCAGGCTGACGCGTTACCAGGCACGACACACGTGGATTTCAGCTACTTTTGCCCTAAAATTTTTTTGAATAATTGAATAAAGTGCTTGCAAGTCCGAAAATACTTGCAAGTACGAAAATACTCGATATGAAAATACGCGATACGAAAATACTTGCAAGTATAAATACTTGGAAGTTCCAAAATACGCGATACGAAAATACTTGCAAGTATTTTGTATCGAGTATTTTGGAACTTGCGAGTATTTTCGTATCGCGTACGAAATACTCGGGAGTATGAAAGCACTTGCAAGTATGAAATACGAGTGCATATTAATATTAGGATACTTTACGTCACTTTTTGATTGAAATGAATTAAATGGACGAAATTTATTGGGTAAATTCTTGATTAGATGTAAAGTTCACAAAAATACTCGTACCTAGTATTTTTGAATTTCGTACTAGATACTGGCTGTTCCAAAAAAATACATGTTCCATATACTTGTTCCAGTATATACGCTTCATCTCTAGTTCCTAACCAGCGTACCAACTCCGTATATGTATACGGACTAAAATTCCAGTGATCTAACCTGAGACAAAGTGTATAGAATGATAAGTGGGTGAACTCCTTCCATCTTCCAGAAAAAAACACTTCGACCTTGAAATTGCGCCTCCATTTACGCAATGCATTAGCTGTCAAAGCAACCTGAGAGTGTGCTGGTATTTTCAAAGTGTATAGAATGATAAGTGGGTGAACTCCTTCCATCTTCCAGAAAAAAACACTTCGACCTTGATATTGCGCCTCCATTTACGCAATGCATTAGCTGTCAAAGCAACCTGAGAGTGCGCTGGTATTTTTTGCGAGAGCGAGTCGTATGTGAGCAACGAAAAATCTAGCCTGAGTATGTAGTTGTCGAATCTTATCTTGCACCTCTTTCTGTTCCATGTGATTTCTTCCAATTTTCCAGGCTGATCAACAATACAATCTCAGGCTAGTTCACTGGAAGTTTTGGACCGTATACATATACGGAGTCCGCACGCTGGTTAGGAACTAACTCTTTACGCTGTGCCTGAGACACAGCGTAATGAGTAGTTCCTAACCAGCGTCAAAGTGTATAGAATGATAAGTGGGTGAACTCCTTCCATCTTCCAGAAAAAACACTTCGACCTTGAAATTGCGCCTCCATTTACGCAATGCATTATCTGTCAAAGCAACCTGAGAGTGTGCTGGTATTTTTTGCGAGAGTGAGTCGTATGTGAGCAACGAAAAATCTAGCCTGAGTATGTAGTTGTCGAATCGTATATTGCATTTCTTTCTGTTCCATACGATTTCTTCCAACTTTCCAGGCTGACTAACAATACAATCTCAGGTTAGATCACTGGAAGTTTTGGACCGTATACATATACGGAGTCCGCACGCTGGTTAGGAACTAACTCTTTACGCTGTGCCAGCGTACCAACTCCGTATATGTATACGGCCCAAAAATCCAGTGATCTAACCTGAGACTGTATTGTTGGTCAGCCTGGAAAGTTGGAACAAATCCCATGG
This sequence comes from Nemotelus pantherinus, assembly GCA_963978885.1. NCBI lineage: Eukaryota > Metazoa > Arthropoda > Insecta > Diptera > Stratiomyidae > Nemotelus > Nemotelus pantherinus. The sequence continues at coordinate 76,237,490 of OZ022264.1, read as the reverse complement.
AGCAGAAAGAGATGCAATATACAATTCGGCAACTACATACTCAAGTTAGATTTTTCGCTGCTCACATACGGCCCACTCTCGCAAAATATACCAACATAATCTCAGGCTGCTTTGACAGATAATGCATTGCGTAAATGGAGGCGCAATTTCAAGGTCAAAGTGTTTTTTTGGGAAAGTGGAATAAGTTGGTACGCTGGTTGTTATTACGCTGTGCCTGAGATTGGTTTGTTGATCAGACTGAAAAGTTGGAAGAAATCGCATGGAACAGAAAGAGACGCAAGATAAGATTCGACAACTACATACTCAGGCTAGATTTTTCGTTGCTCCCATAAGCCCGGTCCAGACGCTAGGTTTTGCACAACGTTTTATCTGCGCAGTCAAAACGTTGCAAAAATAAAGAGCGTCCAGATGATGCAAATCTGTATTTATTTTAGCGCAGTTTTAGTGGCGTCACTATGGGGGAAGTACTACTCTGGTCAATTTTTTCATGTTGTCTCGTGAAGAAAAAGAAAGGAATGGAAGATCTCCAAAGAACCCGGCGTTCACAGTGGTCGAGGAAATGGCTTCTAAAAAGACAGCACTTTTCTCACATTAAATTACTGCGTGAATTAAGTTATGAACCTAATGATTGGCGGAACTACTTGAGAATTGACATAGACACATACATTCATTTATTGGAATTAGTGAAACCATCCCTGTAAGAAAAATGGCAAGGCGTTGCTTCAGAATTGATTCTGGAAGTACTACATTATTCACGAAGCTCCATTACTAACAATGTAATCGAGTTTATCGAGTAAGCGATCAAGTAACAACTTACCCACTGCATTACCTTTCTCAAAAAGTAATGCAGTAGGCAACTTGTTGCTTATTTTTACGAGCAAGTGAGGCTGCGTGGGCAAAATTTTTATTCAAATACTGCGCAATTCTTATGTACGCAGTTCCGAAAAAAATGTATTTTTCAACAGTGCGAGTTATATTGTGCATGTGATGTAAACGCGTGTTCGATTTTTCTATTGAAATATAGGTTTAAAATAGTGTATTTTGAATAATGCTGGAATATTTTGATTTTATATCCTTGTTTTGATAAATAAAATTTATTAAATTTATAGTGATATTTGCTGTTTTGCTTGTCTTTTTTCATCCATGAAATCTGTGTATATATTTTGTAAAAACTTTGTACTTATTTATTTTTCAACTAAACGAATTAGTGTAAATGGTGTGCTACACTCCGAATTAGACTTTGATTTCCATCACGCATACTCGTACGTTTTCGAGATGATTATTTACTATTTACGTAGTTTTCACCATATATCACCTTACAATATCACCTTTTCTGTAATATATTACAGCATATCTCTTACTAAACTGATTTTCTATCATCACTTCTGAAAGCACTCCAATGTAACTGTTTCCGTAACTAGTATAGAATACAATCACAACACATTACCTTCTATGACATAATGAGTTAAATGTAATGCAGAAATTATATTGGAAGTGGTTACCTTGGTAATTAGTTACCATTACCTAGAAGTAGTTACGAATCGTATGCTGAATGACTTACTGAAGCTATAGGGATATATCACAAAAGAAAATACTTGTATGTGTAAAATACTTTCGGACAAGGCAATAAACTCAGTCAGAAACTCCCGTGAACATTGTCGAAGGTTTGTCATTTGCTAAAAATGAATAAAAAACGTAGCTAATCGTCCACACGTAACGATTTGTCGGCACAATTCACGGATAACTATGCCTAACCACCTCAGTTATCGCTGCAACTGTACCGTCTCCGTGCAGTTCTCAAAATTGCACAGTTTTCCTATCCACACGCAACGTTTTATCTGCAACGTTTAAGACTGTGCAGATAAAACGTTGTACAAAACGTAGCGTCTGGACCGGGCATACGGCCCACTCTCGCAAAAAATACAAACACACTCTCAGGTTGCTTTGACAGATAATGCATTGCGTAAATGGGGGCGCAATATCAAGGTCAAAGTGGTTTTTTGGGAAGATGGATTAGTTGGCACGCTGGTTAGGAACTAATTTCTTAAGCTGTGGTCTAGGTTGAACCGTTGCTGGACTGCTGGGGTATGATTTTCTACTTCGATTGTTGGTTCATCAGATAAGTTCTGTACCGTAATAGCTCATCAGAACTTAGCAATAACAGAAAAACAAACATAAAAATCAAGCACAAGCGATAATAGAAAATTCTTAAGTCCTTAAAAACGTGAAAAAGATTAAGTTTATTATAATTTTGATAAAAATTGACTCACCCTTCCAAATATTTAGTGATAAAAGTGCCATCTTCTACTTTACGTGGGCTAAGGACAGCTGAGTGTCTGGTTCCTTCCCTCGAATCTCCAATAAAACTTAACTGACGAAAATACGTCGTTACTTTCTGTCGAAGGGACGGCATGCTCAACATCCAATCACGATCGTTACTTAGAACATTATTTGCTCTGTAAGAAGATGAATAAAAATTTAAATGGTTAAATCAAGTTAAGTAAACTGCGTCAGTTCAATTTAGTATTATGGCACTTGAGCACACGTCTTTAATATTAGCAGGTCAACAACGTTTTTTGCCTTGAGCGGAAACTATTATTTACTAGGACCTATACAAGCTAACGTAACAAGACTAGAATGGTCCAGATTTTGTCTTTTATATCATTACAAGTAGCCGTCAACAGCAGATTACACGATAATAGAAACGTACAAAGTTCTACACTGTTGCCCCTCATTGTTATCATTTAAAAAATATAATAAACTCTATCAACGAGTACTTACATATTTACTAATGAAAAATCGCAACAATATTACGCGCTCAACGAGTCAACGTACTTTTCCATTGATGGATATGGATAGTGTTTAAATATGGCACGAGAGATTGAAAGTACTAGTAGAACTTCTTACGCTCTTACCGCTCAATATACGTGTATCACTTCACTGCTTACTTTCAGTTTCAATTAATTTACTACGGACTTCTCAAGAGAAATTCTAATTAGTACTCGCATCCTCAACAAAAGAAATTGACTCAATTATAGGCTTGACATCACAAATTACTTGATCTGGCCAGCCATTTAACTGAGTGAACTCTGTGTGGCCATGAAAAATCAAATTACTTTCTCAATGAATTAATGTATTTTTTTCTTTCATGAAAGAGTAAGGCCTGTTGTTTTCATCTGAGTCACTTGAGAAACACAATGGAGTGGGAAAATCAATTAATATTCTATTCTCTCAAGAATTCCATTATGGATGTGAACAGTTGCGAGATGCAATGCAAAGTGGCTGTTTTTTCTCGTACTTCTATCATCCCGCCCCGCCTACCGACTAGCGTACTGTCTCGAAGACACGACAATCGTAAACATTAAACAAACCACGTAAAGAAACAATAACAGTATCAAGTTAACGCCCGTCAAGGACGTATAAACTTGAGTAAATCATTAGATAAATTGTGATTGATCTAAAAACCATTCATGATTGATGAGCATGATTGTTTTTAAATGATTTATTGCTTTGGGATCGTTAAAAAATTATAAGTGTTCGACAGATTTATGAATAAAGTTGAAACTACGCCACAAAGACAGACATTCTTTGTCTTACGTTTGGGACACCCTATCCCTTCACATTTTACCTCAATTCAACGTAAATCGGGTTTATCGATATTCAATGCTATTTTTATAACACATTCTATTTTTCTGAAAATTGAGTAACACTACAACGGCTGGAATATGTTTTCACATAATGAACTCACGTTACATTGAGATATTCAATTTCGAATTACCTGTATTCAATTTTTTCTAAAGATACTAATATGTAGATACAATGTTAAGTCAGACACTTAGCACCAGTTTATTTGCTTTTTATATTCAAATGCAAGATGAGAAATATCCTACGCACCGCAGACAAACTTCTGAAGCTGTCGGCCCAAACGCGAAAGCAGAACACGAACTCTACTTATGTCCGTCTGTGCCCATGCCTTCTGCGCTGTACCCAGGCTGCACCTGATTGCCTGCTTTGATATCAATTTAATGTTTTGACATTTGCTTATATTTTTCACTTTTTTACTTCTTTTTGCTTTCGTAGTCTACTACAATTAATAATACATCTGTCGAAAAATCTAGTATGCTTTTTATGGAAAGCTTCAGTGTCGGGATTTACACGAGTCAACTCAACTCGAGCTGTTGGATAGAGTGGTGAAGTGGATGGCATCGAGACGTTAATTCCTATGCCAGCAACTTTTTAACGCTTTGTTTTCGCTCATTTCCATTTGTGCCATGAATCCTGGGAGAATATTTAGGAATTTTGTAATAATTTTACGCATTTGTGCTGGACACTTCCAATTTTCAGAAATTTGATTTCATTGTCAAAGTGCTTGCAAAACTAATAACGAATACGAATGATACTTATGATATTAGGCTTTACTTACCTTCTATTAGGCTTATTTAACACGAAAAATTCTTCTCGATTCGCTTTTATTTTGTCATCACTAGCAACTGCAACTGCAACGAGATGGGGTCTTGGGTTCTCGAAGATTCTCAAACTGGCTTCTAGAGGGTAATTTTACGTTTTATGCCTAGTACTATACTCTTCGCGAAACGAGTTCAACGGTGAAATGCCATACAAAAAGAGCTTTTTAATTCGTCAGTAAAGCTCTTTTGTATGGGATTTGACCGTTGAATTCGTTTCGCGAAGAGTATAGTACTAGGCATTACTCCGGGTTTTGACCTGGAAAAATACGAAAAAACTACGTGTTTTTTAGTTCTAAAAGATTATAGTCTCCGATTAGCTACAGCTTCTCAAAATGTTTCTAAAAATGGTTGCGTAAACGACGCGAAAATACGAAAATGGAAGTCCAATAATGTCCGAAAATGGCGAGAATGGAGGAATCGAGGAAATTTTATTTTTTTTGTGAAAAATTCACAAAAGAAAGAAAATTATCAATTTTACGGCTATAATGGCTCCATTCTTTTGGATTTTTGGCTAATTGTTTTATATTTTTATATTTAAATCCAGCTGTGCCAGAATTTCGTCACTCATTTAATAAAACGCATGGGAAAAAGAGTTACGGAATTTCGTCACTTGAAATTTTTTCTTGTCACTTAAAAATTCAGTACGCAGCTCGTGCCGGAATGATGATGGAAAAGTGTCAGACAGTGTTGCTCTTTGCTCGTAGGTGGCTCTGCAGCGCAAGTGGAGAGTTTTTTTTGCCGGCACGAGGTGTCTGCTATTTACTTGGTCACGAAAAGCGATCATTTTGGCCATTTTTAACGCGCGTCGGGTTTAAATTTATTTAATTTTTTCAATAGTTACGTCGGCACTTTCTGTCGACAAATTTACTAATTCAGTCCCGACATCAGTCCGAATATGAAGTTGATTCGCTTAAACGCTAAAAGTGAATCGAGAAGAATTTTTCGTGTTAAGCCAATTAAAACCCAACATTAGGTGCGTTTTTTGCTCCGATGCAGAGCAGAGTACAACTATGCCGCAAAAACAACGATCTAGTATAAAACCGCAGTGCTTTCGCTAAGACTGACATAGGTTGCGGTATTCGCTGTGGTAGCAGAAAACAGCTGAAAAAAAGGGAGAAAAAAACGAGTATACACTACCACAATCGATAGAAAATAGAAAAAAAACTAACAGAAAATTAATTCTTTTAACTTTCTACACATTATGAGGGCTTTTTCTAATTTCCTAACTACCAAAACATTCAACATAACCATGAAAAACCGAAAGCCACCTCACAGAAAAAAATACAACTTCTCATGACCTTTTCTTTTTTCTATCAGCACATTCTACACTTCAACACGTGAACTACAAATGAGGCATAGAATTTCTGTACTAGTGAATTCACTGGTGTAGGAGTGTTGGTGTTTTCAATGCGTCTACTCTACTCTCCGCTGGATAGAGGAGCAAAAAAACGCACCTATTGTGGACGACTCAGCGCAATAGCTGTTTTTAGATGACTCAGCTCGATACGAAAAATTCCCCTCCTCGTCCTTTAAAGCTGATCTTAGCGAAATCGATCTTACAAACCTCGGCCAACGTGTGGATGGCAGCATTTGAACACGCCTCCGCCTTAGCTCGCGCTGGCCTGAGTTTATCTGAGCTTGCGCTGGCCTCCGTAAAAGAACCAACGTGTGCTCGCCACATTAGAGCTTTAGCTCACAATAGCCGTGCGGTTGATTTCTCCGCTTTCTTGTTATTTTAAGCTTGGCATACAATTCTAATCATCAACTTTCATCTCACTCACACACGATTGCTTGATGTCAAATTCTGATTTTGGAGGTATTCTATTTCGCTGGGTTTTTCTATTTGGAAGTATTTTATTTCGTGTGTTAAAATTTCTTACTATACAGTAATTTTGGTCGTGCAAGGATCTTGCGAAGAAATTTAGCGCTCAAAAATGGCCAACTCGTCCAAGTTCTTCGTGAGTACTATATCTTATTAACTTAATAAAGCGTATTCTTACAAGTGAGAATTATAACAAACATAAGATAGGCATAGCGCCCGTGTACCGCCTTATAAATATATAAAACTAATTTACTTTCTTTAGCTATTTAACTATTTTTTTTTAGTATTTTTATTTCTTTAAAGATAGTAAGAGTAGCTAATCCACTAGTTTATAGACGAACTGTTAGTGATTCGAAATTTTAATACCTAATTAATTTGATTTGATAATCATGTTTTATAACGATGTTGGTAAAAAGGAAGTATATAAGTAATCTGAAACTGAATAAAGTTAGATGGTCAACCCATCTTCAAAACATTCTCTGTGATTTCAAATTGTTCATAAATAAATAAACTGTATAAAGTCTTATTTCTGTCCTTTTTCATCAGAAAAAATTAAAATCCATCGCTATTGTCGGCAGTGCATCTGTGTGTGTTTTTACAGCTGCAGGCATTTATCGTGGTAATGAAGGCTTTTACAATAATTTCCTCATGCCAGCTACCCGCATAATACCAGCAGAAACTGCTCACGAGTTAGCAGTATTTCTATGCAAGCATAATCTATTCCCACCATCATCGAACGAAGATCCAGACACTCTGGTAAGCCTTACAAATTTTATTCAGAATTGATCTCTTGGATTACGTTTCATAGAAAACCACATTTTTCAGCCATCAACTTTCGAATCCACTTGGTATTGCAGCGGGATTTGATAAGCAAGGTGAAGCAGTTGAAAATTTGGTCCGGGTTGGTTTTGGATTTGTAGAAGTTGGATCCGTTACTCCGCAACCGCAACAGGGAAATGAGAAGCCCAGAGTATTCAGACTGCCATTAGATGCAGCAATCATTAACAGGTAAACATTATTACTGGTGAATTTTTCTAGAAATATTTCAATGTAGTTTTTAAAATGACACAGATACGGATTTAACAGTCTGGGACACCAAGAAGTTTTTAAAAACTTGTCAGCATTGAAGCGTAACAGCGATTTTGAAGGTGTTTTAGGTGTGAATCTTGGTAAAAACAAGACGTCAGAGGACGCGCTAGATGATTATCGCCAAGGCGTCGAATTGTTTTCGCCAATAGCTGATTACTTGGTTGTGAATATAAGCAGTCCTAACACACCTGGTCTACGAAGCTTGCAAAATAAAAAAGAACTGCAGGACTTGTTGTCGAGACTACTTAAATTTAGAGAATCTATGCCTGCAGAGCACCGTAAGCCAATACTCTTGAAACTAGCTCCAGATCTTACTTACGATGATATCAAGGACATCGCATCTGTTGTGACGAGTCGCAAATCGAAAGTAGACGGCTTGATAATTTCGAATACGACAATCGATCGAAATGATCTTAAATCGAAAGAACTTGCTGGCGAGAGCGGAGGATTGAGTGGTGCACCATTGAGGCTCAAATCGACGCAGCTAATTGCCGAAATGTACGCATTGACGAAAGGCTCCATTCCGATAATTGGCGTCGGCGGAATCTTTACCGGCCAAGATGCATTTGAAAAAATTGAAGCGGGAGCGTCCTTCCTCCAATTGTACACGGCGTTCGCATTGCATGGTCCTCCAGTAGTCGCGAAAATAAAGTCCGAGCTGAACGACATACTAGCAGAGAAAGGTTTTGGATCCGTAAAGGATGCAGTCGGATCGAACTACAAAAGCTATTTAAGTGGCAAAAAGCGATGAAATGTGCGAAGAATATTCCAGTATAAGGTAAATTAATAAAAAATTGTTGTGATTATGTGTGCTTGTGTGTCAAAATTCCAAATATAAAAATGAAAGTCAAATTTAATGTATTTTATGCGCAGCTGAAAATCTGTTCCATCCTTATTGGATTATCAAAACAGCACATAAATAAACCGCCGTTTATATACGCATACTTTTTTCATTTTAATCTACAAGACTATAAGCAATGCTGTAAACAAACTGTGCAAATAGAAACAAAGACAGCTGACATGAGTTTCACATCTCAAGCTCTCTGAGCTAGGTAGAGTTATTGGGCTACCCGTAAAAAAATTATTGTTCACATTCAAATACCCTTTTCCATGAATATTATGCGAATGCGAATGTATTCAGCTCGCGACCTTATTGATTGGTGTGGGCAAATCAGATGATCGAGAATCCCGCTGGCGCTGACGGAGCGGATTCGGAGAATTAAGCACGGGAGCTTGTTTGAAAAACGCGTCGGTTGAGGACAAGTTCCCTGGGGATTCAACGTAGAGTAGTTAAGAACTTGTAGTAATTTAATAAACGTGATCGCAAGCCGAATATAATGCAGTGCGAATTTAGATTAAATGAAGTATTTATCATCCAACTACCTTGGCTCCCAGTTGCAGCAGCCGATAACAATATTGAAGAAGAAATATGAGGGTGGCTGCTTAAGGCAATTAAAATCCTGAAGTGCCACCCGAACATCAAAGCTCCTACTGTACAAGTCCACGGTCTTCCGAGTATTCACGAAAGTCTTACGAAAAATCGTTGACCCCATTTATGAAGATAGATGATTCCAGAGAAGTCACAACCATGGGTTGTACACTATCTACTTGAAAGCAGATATAATTACCAAGATAAAGCTCGGTAGTCTGTGTTGGGTAGCTCATATGAGCGAAGAGGAACCTGTCATAAAGGCCTTTGGCGGCAGATTTTATTACAGACGACAATAGAGAAGGACGCTCGGAGCTTAGGGGTGCCTTATTGTATGGCATCGGCTCGCGGTCTGGACTGATGGAAGAGTGTGTTGAAGCAGGCCAGAATCGGACCCTGGTTGTAGTGCCGATGTTGCTGATCATGAAACATCTATCGGCCTGTACAGCAATTCAGTATGAGTTTTGGATGCAATCGGAATGGAGGTGAATTTTAGTGGGCATTCGATGTTAATCCGATTCGAGTAAGCACCATACATAACATTCACAAGCATAGTACCATTCGCCAGCAAAAGAGAAATTGAGATAGGAGCCCTAAAAATTAGGGGCAATATCGTATTTCTGCAGGAAGAGGCAAAATATCGATGAATCCACCTAGATAAGAAATGGAGGACATCAGACCCATAATGGAAATTTTGAAATGTAGCGATCAAATAAAGACTAAAGCAGGTTTAAGATCACATATCGATCAAGGAACAAAAGGGAGGATGATGCACCTCCGTGCAAAGGGGCGCAATTGTGATCTACGGTTAGCTCAAAGATGGATTGTGGAGTAGGAGGAGGGATCGTAGGACCAATTACTCTCTCTCAAAGGAGGTCACCAGCAAGCAGAGTTATCAGCCATACTTACAGTCACACATATAAACAAACGGTTCTCAAGGCTATCAATCGCGATCACATAAATTCAGCCAAACACTCAGAGATTACGGAGGCCTTATATGAAATTGGGGCGCAGAGCAGCCTGGAGTTGATATGAATCCCCGGTCATAAGAGGCACCAAGGACACAAAGAAGCTGATATCAAGGCCAAAGAAGGAGCTAAAATGCCCTTCTTTCGTCCTAAGCCATCCTGCGGCTATACAAAAGCAGACACGGACAAGTAAATCAAAACATGGAGCAAGAAAAAGATCGAAAGCTACTGGTACTAAAAAAATACCTTGGCTTCAATAACAAAAGGGTAGAAGATGAAGTAGCTCTCTGCAAAAGTGACATAAAAGTCCTATGTGGAGCATTGATAGATAACCTTCCTTGCAAGGAGTACCTCCAGAATAGGCAAGGAGCGTGACAACTGCTGCAGATACTGTGGATAAACAGCAACATATGTAGAACATCTTCTCACATACTGTCCAGTACTAGCGAGATGAAGATTAGAGCTCCTTGGCTCTGCTCTTCCCTCCGCCAGCGTGGATATCCTATAGAATATAACGCAGAGGAAGCACAATACACCCAGGAGGTCGCAATGTTAGGAATCTTCTAAATCCACTCCTTGGTATCAGTCGATCAATTTTTTGATACATAAGAATTTGAATTCAATGATCTGTGACGAATCTACCAAATTATCAAACCAGGCCGATCGATTTTGCCTCAGTCAGCCAAGTCCAACAATTTGTTCTTAGTTTGCCTCAGTCACAAATGCGTTTTCCTCCACTAAATTGCTGGGAAATTTAACTTCGAATGCCTAGCAGACTTAGAACATCAGATTATCTACCTAGCAACCTTTCGTCGGTTGAAGGTTTGCTTAATTTTATATTTCTATAGATTGATTCATTGCTTATAGACCAGTTGGAGAATTGGAAACAATTTTCGCACAGTCAGTCGGTATTTAGTCACCGGTTATCTATTTTTCAGTTTTCGTAGGTGAATTCATTGTTTTGTGGGATGATTAAAATTGAAATTTTTTAACTAAGTGGTTTCAAAAGTATACACTGATTCTCATCAGACACCAGCTCATAGTGCATACTTGACTGATGTGACCAACATTTTTCAATTTTAGTCATCCCACAAAAACAATTCCATTTGATTCTGCTTTCGGAGGCTTATTCCGCAAAACGATCCATTTTCCCATATCAAATATCCTCTGCTTTGATACGCATTAGAGACGATATTCGTTGTCTATGCTAATTTATAGACACGAAGGGAACCGTATTCGCAAATTGATAACCTTTATGAGTAAATGATATCGGTGGATATAAGTCGAGGATGCTAAAATTTATAGCAACTAACGTAAATAAAAATTAATTATCTCTCATTGCAAGTGGTCACATCAGTCAATTATGCACTATGAACTGGTGTCTGATGAGAATCAGTGCATACTTTTGAAACCACTAAGTGAAAATTTTTCAATTTTAATTATCCCACAAAAACAATTCCATTAGATAAAATTTGCAAATTTTGATATTTTACAAGATTTCATACTCTGGATATTGTTGTTGTTTCGCGTGCACTAACGCTATCCTACTCTACTCTGGATACAAAAAATGCAGACTGGATTGATTTAGGCTTGAGATTTAAATATTGGAATGTAAATGGATTGTTTAAACGTTGAACGAAGCTACGAAGATATAGCACGTTATTCAATTTAACCGACCGAAAGAATGAATGAATTGAATGAATTTTTCGTGTTGATTTTGATGAGCCCACTAGAATCATGTTTTGTTCTACTGTACGATATGTTTTAAAATATGTTAAATTTTAATTAGCAGCGAAGTTTCCTAATATTATATTTTCTTCCTATCTAGGTACTTTTCTCGTAGTACGAATTCGACTAAAAAAATATTTGGTATGGAAACAAAAGTATCGACTATTCGAATGAATTTACTTGTATCGGCAAATACCTAGTGGTTGTTATATACCAATTTCTCTACTATTGATATCTGCCGACGTCACCTCTCACTTTCATGCAGTCTCACTTTCGTGTTGATGCCGCATTGCAACTCAAAACTGATTTTCAATACAGCACATTTAAATGGTTTCGAAAAAAAATCCAGCATGCGTTCAATCCTCTTAAAGCTCTGCACTTCGAATCTGCATTACCGATATCGCCCAATGTACACTTGGTAAATGGTCGAACTGTCAAAATTGAAAGGCTTGAAAGCCGAAATTGAAAAGAGACGACCATAATTACCATCAGTCAGGTTCTTTGGTCAGTAAAAAAACAGAATTCGACCGAGAGTTCTTTATTTCCTCCACTGGGATATCGGAAAACTCAAGAAATTTTGTGATAAAAACGCGATCAAGTTAATATTGGAAAACTGCGTACGAATCGTCTCGGTCGCGAGGTGTCAAGAAAAAGCGAGAGCGTTTCGGTAACTCACTTTTTTATGTTCGTGTGTGATTTTTAGTGTTCGTTGTCGGATCCACGACAGCGAGACGGGGGTCGCCATTTTGTCTGGCCGGCTGATCTTTCGACAGAAAATTTGTCAAAAATTTGCACAGAAAATTATCGATCACAGCGAATTTCGTGAATTTCGGTAAAATAAACGGGTTTGTGTCAGTTTTTCGCACGACAGCCGATACCCGCAGTCGTTGAAAGTTGCATAGGATTGGTGCAGCTGAGAGCCGTGCTTGTGAAGATATTTGAGCAGGCAGGCAAACGCCCCGAAATATTGTCTGTAAGATTGAGTCCGGAAATAATCGAAATAATTCATTGGAAAACCATAATCGGAGGCTGGATTAATAAGGGACGAAGTATTCGGTAAGATAATGTTTCTCGAGTGAATGGAAGATTTGTTGAGATCGAAGAATTTGCGTTGTTTCTCCGTTGGTAAAAATGGTCATCGTACGCGCAGCGAGTGTGTTTATTTATAAAATATGATAGAACTTTCGGAGAGAAATGAGACAATATTCGCGAGATGTGACAAAATCTTGCGACGTATCGTTTCCAGATTTGTTTTTCCCCGGTTGTGTGTGGGCCTCAGAGAGGTGTGGGCATTTTGGGCGAAGCTCGACGCGAAACGCCCGACGTTCATCAGGATGCACTGCAGTGTCCTTTACTGCACGTCAGCAATCACCAGTCAGCAGTTCAATTAGAAGTCTTCTATGCGAAAAGTCAATGCACGGGCACTGCGAGTGGGGCTTTGTATCTGACAGCCCGGATTAAAACCGCACCCCCTCACTTTTTTGGTTTTGAGTCGTTGGTGGCCGACAAGCGTATCGCACGGAAGTGATTCTTGCAATCCTCAATTATGACTTTTTATACACTGATAATGGAAAAAGGTTTGCTTGCCAGCGTAGTGTTTGTAGTAGAAAATGATTAAAGTCCAATGACTTGTTCGCTCATTGTATTCGATGTCTTGTTGGTCGGCTGTTTCGAGCAAGCCATACAGTCGCTTCTGTGAATCAGCTGGTTGGTTCCAATTTCCGTCTTACATAAGTTGCGAAGAACGAGAAGTTCTTGCCGAGACATGGAAATGAAATTATAATTCGAGAAAATATCGTGCGGCCCACAAAGCGCACAATGAATTTCGTGTGGTGCAACTGCTACGTTCTGATGGAGCCAATTAGCGAAGTAAACATTTTGTGACCCTAAAAGTTCATCAAACAACGTCAATCATTTCCAAAGAAATAATTTCGGTGAAGAATAAGTTGCTTATACTTTCGTTTGCAATGCAGAAAACGATCCGCTCTCATTTAAACATTAAATTTGTATGTATGGAAGGGAAATAAAACATCCATTTAAACTAAAATTTGGGACGAAATCTCTTCTCGATAATCCATTCTAAATTACCAGTGTATGTTTACTGTGCTGAGTGTAATTAAGTCCTTAATAGATACTTTTAAGTGGAACAGGCAATAAGTAATTGAAAAATATATAATGAAATCAAATTCGACAAAGGAAAATTGAATTTGTTGTAGATCTATTTTAAAGGACACTATATTACTTAGAACCCATTCAATGTGATCAGATTATCATTAAATATATCAGTTATATTTAAGAAAAAATTCGCCATTCTCTTGAAATGTAGCTAGGAAGTTAATTTACTCAAATGTATTGTATCAAAAGTAATTAAATGTATCAAAAGTAATTAATGATACAATCATGTATTTTCAACATGTAACATTTCTCAATATGTAACGAAACGTATATAAATGGTATTGACCATTTATCCTCCTTCCTGACACAATACAAGGGCTCTTTGTGATCCCGCATTTCGTATAACGCATAATCCTTCTTAAGTTGAGCGCCACCCCGAGTCTTTGACGAGCTGAGTGATCCTTTCCAGGACCACCGAAGCTACTTCTGTTAGATTTGCAATGAAGTATGAGCCAAGGGATTGTATCTTTCTTCCGACAAGGGCCGGGCATTCGCACAAGAGGTGAAGAACTATTTTTTCTCCCTCCTCGCATCTTTAGCTCTGGCGAAATTCGTTGCAAGGTGCACCCGGCCGCGCTACATTGCTGCCGAACAAACAATATCCCGTAAAGCAGCCACTGTCGCGCAGAGGGACTTCCTTCCCAATTCGTGTAGTTCTCTAGTACGTCTAAAGTCACACAAGTCTTCCAACCAGGACTTAACAGGACTTGCATATACTTCCAATCAGGTCTTGATAGGACTTGCAAATACTTACAACTTAAGTAATAGTTTGATTTTTTTTCTGATTGGCTTATTTTCCTGAAATTATCGAAATTCCAATCAGGAAACTAAAACACCTCCGGCAAAATCATGCCTGCTTTTGCAATTTCATCCGCTTCACATACCCTCTTTTGTGCTAGTACCCAAAATAGCTGCATGGTCGAATGTCTCGGCATCTTGTTGAGACGTACGGCATTCGAGAACCAGCTTCGAGGAGGTGTTAACTACAGGAAAGAACTGCATAGCCGCTCGACTGTCAGTGAAAGTACAGATGTTCATAAGGTGTGCAGAGTTACACACATAAGTGTTATGTCTAGAACGTCACATCTGTTAGAGATTCTGAAGGTATGATGATGTACGCGAAGAACCGGAATGAGTAGGTTGGCCATCAATGACGGTAGTTTCATGAAACCTAGTGAGATCAGATATTCATTGTAAGCATAAATAGCAAGTTTTATTTCAATCGAGCGATTAGCTTTTGAGCTATCGTCAACCAAGCAGCTCAATCTGAGAGAAAGTGTAAAATATGGAAAAAATCGAGCACCGCGCTATTAAGGTGGTTCTACACGATCAGTTCAGTTGTCCGTTCAGTTTCAGTTTCAGTTGAACTGTCAGTTAAACTGACTTGTGGACTGCAAAAACTGAACGGAAAGTCAAACTGAAAACTGAACTGAGGCTCCATGGAAATCACATGGAGCCCAGTTCAGTTATCAGTTGAAATTATAAGAAACTGACATATAGAAAGACTTTTCCGTTCACGTTTCAGTTTGTTTCGTTTACTGTTTACTTAACTTTTAACCCATTCAACAAACTTTCATCCTATATATCAAGAGCCGGAAACAAGATATGTGGCAGTAAGTACTCCTACATCTTGAGAGCAGCTAACACAGTGTATGTCTACTGCTGATTATTACAATCAAGCTAATACTTCTATGTAATGCTAGTTTCTCATAAAAATATGTTTGTTGCTAATTTCATGAATAAAGTATAAAAATTAAATACGAGATTTTCATTTGCTTACCTTTACGTAATCTTTTAGCACCGTATTTATGGCTTTGCAGGTTTCAGGTATTATGATACTTAGGCTTTGATTTGATATTGCAGTACTAAATCTAAGACATTTATATGAATTGCCAGTGGCCAAAAATCTTAAAGTTGCACTAAGCCTTTCATGAAGTGATATAGCTTGTCTCATAACAGTATTCTGGTTTTGTATTAACGGTGTTATTAAATGCAGTAGTTCCATGTAAGCACTCTCACTCATCCGTAAATAGTTTGACCAATCACAAGGTTCAAAGTGAAGTTCCTTCATTAAGTTAACATGAGATAATACATTTCTTCTTAGGTACCATTCTCTACTCCACTTTGCTCTTTTTTTTCTAGGCTTATCTAGTGATAAACATAGCGCAACAGCAATAAGGCAATCTTCATCCATGATCACTACAAAAACCTCGCGATGTTTCACTTTCAAAAATGACAACTGAACTGGTGTGTAACTTATCGTGTAGTAACATAGCAGAAAATTAACTGAACTGACAATTCAACTGAAACTGAAACTGAACGGACAACTGAACTGATCGTGTAGAACTACCTTTATAAAGCTGCTCACCAAACAATAGAAGTCGGCTGATGTCATAATGGAAGATATGGCACTCTTTTCTGGGGACTCCATGATTTACAATTAGCATTCTCTTTATACAAGGAAGCAACTCACTTGAAGACGACCCATCGAAGTGACATCTCCGGAAATTGTTTAAAATGTCGAAAAAGTAATATTGATATTAAAAGATTAAAGAAAAAACAGCTCGCAAAAATGGTTGGAGTATTAGACATAACGATAGGGGACCATAACCTTGAAAATGTAAACAACTTCGTGTACCTAGGGACGAACCTCTCGAAGGATGGGAATGAGCTTGACGAAATCAAACGACGGATTCAATTAGCCAATAAGATATTCTTTTCGGTGCTTCCCACTTTGGAATCTCGACGCGTACACAGGAATACGAAGCTTCGGATTTACAAAACAATTATTAGACCTGTGCTATGCTACGGAAGCGAAACCTGGACAATGACCCAGGCGTCTGAAAAAGCCTTGACACGTTCGAGATAAGGGTATTGCGAAGGATCCTCGGTCCAATATGGGAAGAAGATGGATGGCGAATCCGATACAACAACGAGCTGTATACCATATATGACGAGCCGGAAGACTCTACCGTCATACGACTACAAAAATTACAATAGGCTGGCCATGTCGAACGAATGAGCGACAATCGAATCCCCAAACGGTCTCTCAAGGGGCGAGCGAGCGGAGCCAGGCCAGTCGGTAAGCCACGCAAGCGCTGGAAGGATTCGATCGATGTCGACAGCAGGTCACTTCTGGGAGTACCGAACTGGAGGACGCGGTCACTAAACCGAGATGAATGGAGGCGACGTATTAAGAAGGCTAAGGCTCCATTCGGGCTGTAGTGCCCCGATGATGATTAGATATAACCAATTTCAAATACTCTGGCTAAGGTCATTGCAAGATGGGAGCCGAGAATGTTCACGCGGCCTCAAAAATAATGGAGTGCTGTCGGGATGGCTTTGGACCTCTGTAGTGAAGAGGAGTATGGAGTATTGAGTCGAATCGTTACTGCAAACGAGACTTAGATTCATCATTATGAGCCTGAGGCCAATCAAGACGTTATACAGTGGCACAAAAAAAGCACACCACCACCAACGAAGTTCAAGGTGTTACAGCCTGCTGGAAAAGGTGTAACTGTTTGTTGGGATTCAGAAGAATTCTTGTTGATCGATTATAAAAAAAGGCGCCCCCATAACCGGAAAATACTACGCTTGAATTTTCGTTGAAAGAAGCTATCAAAAAAAAGAGGAAAATTAACCAAAGTTGTCAAAAGTTGGCAATATTCATTTTGTGTTGGCTGCCCTGCATAAAGTGGATTTCGATATTTTAGAGCACCCACCCTACGGCCCTGACTTGGCTCCCAGCGATTATTACCTTTTCTCAAATTTGAAAAACGAGGTTAAGTACCGCTGTTTAAAAAATTGTCTACCAGAGACATACACGGCGACATGGTGGAAACATTAGGGGACTCTGCTCCTCCATATTCCATCGTTGCACGCTAGGCCAAAGAGTTTAAGCTGAGAAGAACATCCATTGAAGATGAACACCGCGAAGGACGTCCATCCACATCGCTCACTGAAGACAACGTGAAAAAAGTCGAAGATGTCGTATTGGTAGATCGAAGAGTGACCATCAGGCATGTAGCTGAGGTCACAGGGATCTCATATGGTAGTGCTCGAAAAATCTTTGGCAATAAATTACATATGTTCTTCATATGCGCGTTGGGTACCGAGAATGTTAACGGACGAGCATAAGAAGAAAGAAGTCGATATTTCAAGGATGAATCTCGAAAAGTTCCAGGCAGGTCAGAAGAATTTTTTGTCACGTTTCGTGACCATGGACGAGACCTGGATCCACCATTTTGATCCAGAAATCAAAATGCATTCGATGACCTGGAGGCGTCCCTCTTCACCGACGCCGAAGAAATTCAATGTGTCAAGTTCGGCAGGAAAGGTTATGTCATCAGTTTTTTGCGACGCTGGAGGTATTACGGTGGAATATTTGAAAAAGGGAGCCACTATATCAGGCTCTTACTAAGCAGACCAAATAAGAAGATTGCGAGAAGCAATGAAGGAAAAAAGACGCGTCAAACTGCGAGCCGAAGTTATGTTTCTCTAAGATTACGCATCGGCTCACAAGGCTGCAGTTGCGATGAATGCAATTAAAGATACAGGATTCGAACTGCTTGAACACCCGCCCTATTCGCCAGATCTAGCTCCCAGTGACTTCTACCTCTTACCTCGGCTCAAACAACACCTTCAGGGTAAGAAATTTGAAGATGATAGCCTCTGCTGAGGCATTTTGGGAGAGTCAATATAACAAATTTATTTCTAAGGGTATCCTGGGTTTGGAAAAAAGATGGACTTAAATGTATTAACTTGTTAGGAGACAATGTTGAAAAATAAATATATCTTTTAATTTTAATCACCTTCGTTTATATTCGTTATCATTACTTATTGA